>JAUTWP010168604.1:0-49797 GCA_033042655.1 Cyathermia naticoides
TTAATTAATAATTAATACTTTCTTTTATTATATTTAAAAACAAAAAAAAGTGGAGTCTGTTTTTTTTAGACTCTACTAAAAAGGGTTCAGTTCACTTTAAACTTTTTCTATTTTTTTATAACCATTATTTCAATCCATTTCTACATACATAATTTCTAATTTTGTTCATAGAATATTTTCTATAAAATCTCTATATTCTATAAAATATTGTGGTCTATCTTCATAAACTGTAATTTTATAGGGGATAAATTTTAATTTATAAATAATGTATCTAATTAATTCAATAATTTTATCTTCTCAATTTCTTGTAATAACAAAATTGTAATTAGTTAAATTACAAGTATTTAATTTTGCAATCTGAAATTCATATACTCCAGCAGTAATTATTAAATCATATTTTTTATTTAATTTATCTAGGATTTCAGTTGGAAATTTTTTATTTAAATAATATTTTTCTATATAATTATTTATCCCTCAACCAATTTCTGCAATAGCTTTAGGTCATAAATCACCTCTATTTTCTCTTAAATATTGTTCTTTTTCTAATTGTTCAGATCTAGAAAAAATAGTATCATCAAAATCTACAATATTTATTTTAATATCTTTTTTTTCTATTTTTTTTATCTCATCTTTCCAATAATCTGAAATAAAATTATTTGTAGTTAATTTTTTTAATTTTTCTTTCATATCAAGGTTATTTTTTTTAATGTACATTACTTTTTTATTAGATTTCAAGTAGCATTTCTAAATTTCAGTTTCCTGATAATCTAGATTTTTTATTAATAGCAACAAAACCTTTCTCTTCAAAATAAGAAATTCTTTTTCTAATTGCATTTATGGAAATGTATTTTACCATAATTTTTTCTTCAATATGAAAAATAATTTCCTTTACAGAATGAAGAATATATCATCAAATTCATTTATATTTAAACTCAGGTTTTCTTATTAAAAATTCTAAATTTACTATAGGATAATAATCATGAGTTAAATTATTCTTCTTAAAAAATAATTTATTTTTAGAATTTTTATTTATTGTTCATAAATTTAAAACAAAAAATCATATAATATTGTTTTCTAAATCTAATATTTTATATGTTGTTCAAGATTTCTCTTTTAAGCTAGAATTATGAGAGTTAACAAAATTTTTAATTAAATCATTTATTTCAGAATCATTATTTCAAAAACTTTTTAAAATTTCTCATAAATTTAATTCATTTTCTAATTTTATATTTTTACTCACCATTTTCTTAAATTTTCTTTATCTAAAATAAATATTGTTCATTCACCATGTTTTTCTATTCTATCTATTTTTGCTTGGCGTACTATTTTTAAATCTTCTTCTGAAACAGTTAAACATCATGTTTTTCTTTTTGTATAAGCCATAATTATTTTATTAATTATTAAGATATTTTTATTATATTCAAAAATATTTTTTATGCAAAAAAAAGAGATGCTTATAAATAGACATCTCTAATTTTTTCATAAAACAGAATCTTAAAAATTAAAGTATTTTCATTATATAATTTATTTTTTTAATTTTAATTCAATTCTATTTTCTCCAATTTCAATTTCTTTTTCTAAATTAGTATTTTCTAAATTATTATTAATTTTTGAAAGTGTTTCATTTTCAATATATTCTCAGAAATTAGATAAAATATTTTCCAAATTTTCTCAAGAAATACTTATTTCAATTCTATCTTCAACATTAAATTCAGCTTCTTTTCTTGCATCTTGAATAGCTCTAACTAAGTCTCTAGCAATTCATTCTTGTTTTAATTCTTCAGTTAATTCTGAGTCTAGTGCAATTACCATTCCAAAACCAGCTTCAATTTCATAACTAGAATCTCAAGCTTTAAAAACTAATTCAAAATCTCACTGCTCTAAAATAAATTCTGAATACTGTAGAGATGTATCTGTAATACATCTTTCTTTGTTTTCATTATTTAGATGTTCCACCGGAACATCTTTACATTTTGTATCTCCACAAATTATTTTTACAGTTCAATTATCTAATTCTTCAAAGTTTCAAGATTTAGCCATTTGCATAATATCTTTAACATTTTTACCAAATTTTGGTCAAATTGCTCTACCATTTGGCATACAAATTTTTTGTGCAAGACTAGTTCCTTCAACTTCAATTACTTCTTTTACATTAAGTTCTTCTTTTAAAATATTTTTATAATAATCACTTAATTTTTCTCAAATAGTAACTGATTTAAGAGGTTGTCTAACTTTTAATTTATGATTTACTCTCCAAGCTAGACCAAGATTAATAATTTTTTTAGTTTTATCCATTGAAGCAGATAATTCTTCATTTATTAAACTTTCATTAATTTCTGGGAACATTTCTAAATGTACAGACTTTTTACCAGTTAAATTTTGGTAAATATTTTCTGCTATAAATGGCATAAATGGAGCAATAAGTTTTGAAACTGTAACTAGTACTTCGTGTAAAGTATTATATGCTTGCATTTTATCACCATCATTTTCAGATTTCCAGAATCTTTTTCTAGATCTTCTAATATACCAGTTAGTCAAATTATCCATAAATGCCGGGATATTTTTTGTAGCTTCATTAATTCTGTATCAATCTAAACCTTCTTTAACTTCTTTTATCAATTTATTTACTTCTGAAACTATCCATTTATCTAGTGGATTTTCTCTCAGCCCTCACTCAGTCTCTCCCATAGGAAGAGAGGTAGTAACAGAATATTCAAATTTATCAATATTTGCATAAGTTGTGAAAAAACTATAAGTATTCCAAAGAGGTAAAATTACTTTTTTAACTACTTCTTCAACTCCACTTTCTTGAAATCTAAAATCTTGTGCTTCAACTACTGGGGAGTTCATAAGATAAAATCTCATTGCATCAGCTCAATATTTATCAAAAACTAATTCTGGAGCAGGGTAATTATTTAGAGATTTACTCATTTTTTTACCATCTTCTGCTAATACAATACCATTTACAATAGTATTTTTAATAGCTGGTTCATCAAATAATGCAGTAGCTAAAATTAGAAGAGTATAAAACCAACCTCTAGTTTGGTCAAGTCCTTCAGCAATAAAATCAGCAGGGAATTTGAATTTTCATTCTCCCATATAATGATTACTAGCATATGGCATAGAACCACTTTCAAACCAACAATCTAAAACTTCAGGAATTCTTTTTAATTTTTCTCAAGACTTAGGACATTTTACAAAAATTTCATCAACAAAATGTTTATGTAAATCTACTTCTTCTCAAGTATTTGTATAATAATATTTTGTAGAGGTGTTTGGTAAAAACACTTTGCTATTATCTTCTTCACTATCTGAGATGTTTGGTAAAAACACCTTGTTATTGTCTTCTTCACTATTTGAGATGTTTTTGCCAAACATCTCTACAGATTTTTTTTCAATTTGTCCATACTCT
Organism: Cyathermia naticoides; assembly: GCA_033042655.1. Lineage (NCBI taxonomy): Eukaryota > Metazoa > Mollusca > Gastropoda > Neomphalida > Neomphalidae > Cyathermia > Cyathermia naticoides. The sequence continues at coordinate 3,413 of JAUTWP010168604.1, forward strand.
TTATTTGCTTCATATAATTCTTCTATACTTCAAATTACAACAATATTTTTTTTGTCTTCACTTTGCCAAACTGGCATAGCAGACCCCCAATATCTATTTCTTGAAATATTCCAATCTCTTGCTCATTCTACCCATTTTCCAAATCTTCAGTTTTTTATAATATCTGGTGTCCAGTTAACTTTTTGATTATTTGCCACCATTTGGTTCCTAATCTTTTCAACAGCCACATACCAAGCAGAAATTGCCCTATAAATTAAAGGTGTTTGACATCTCCAACAGTGAGGATATGAATGGTTAATTGTATTTATTAAAATAGCTGTTTTGTCTTCTTTTAATTTAGTTAAAATTAATTCATTAAATTCAGCAATTTCTAAATTATTATTTTCTAATAAATTATAAGTTTTACCAGAATCATCAATATGAGAAACAAAACCTAATTTTTCATTTTTACCAATTAGATTATCATCTTCACCATAAGCTGGAGCAATATGAACAATTCAAGTTCCAGATTCAGTTGTTACGTGATGACCAATTACAACAGAAAAAGCATTTTCTCCAAGTTCAATTCCAGTTCATAGATTTTCATTCATTTGATTTAATTGAATTTCAAAATCATCAAATAATGGTTCATATTTAATTCAAGCTAAACAAGCTCCTTTATATTCTCTAATTAAAGTATAATCTTCCTCATTTTTATAATAATTTTTAACCAAATCAGAAGCTAAAACATAAGTTTCTCAAGTTTCTTTATCTAAAATTTCAGAGTAATCTATATCAGCTCCAACTGCCAAACCTAAATTAGCAACCAAAGTCCAAGGAGTAGTTGTCCAAGCTAAAATATATTTACTATCATTTCACTTAACTTTAAATTTAACAGTAGCAGTTTTATCTTGTTTATCTTTATAACCTTGATTTACTTCAAAATTTGAAAGTGGAGTTGTACATCTAGGACAGTAGGGAACAATTCTATTTCCTTCATAAACTAGCCCTTTATCATAGATAGTTTTAAAAACCCACCAAACTGATTCCATAAAATCAGTATCCATAGTTTTATAATCATTTTCCATATCTACCCATCTCCCCATTCTATTCACGGTTTTTTTCCAATCATCAACATATCCAAAAACATTAGCTCTACATTCCTCATTAAATTTATGTATACCAATTTTTTCAATATCTTCTTTTCCAGCAAGATTTAATTTTTTTTCAACAATATTTTCAATAGGAAGTCCATGAGTATCCCAACCAAATTTTCTACTAACTTTTTTTCAAAGCATAGTTTGGTATCTAGGTATTACATCTTTTATAGTCCCAGCCAATATATGACCATAATGTGGAGTCCCAGTAGCAAATGGAGGCCCATCATAGAAATTAAACTCCTCAGCATCAGGTCTATCCATTGATTCTTCAAATATTTTTTCTTTGTTCCAGAATTCTAGAACTTCTTCCTCTAGTTTTGGGAAGCTTTGTTTTGGGTTTACTTTTTTGTACATGTTTAATTATTAGTTTTAAATATTTTAAATATTAATGTTCTATGATTTGTATAATATCATTAATATTTTTCTTTCATTGTTCTGTAATTCATATTTCTTTTTTTATTTCTAAAAGAATTTTCTTAATTTTATTTTTAAAAATTTTATTAATTGATGATCATTCTGATATAAAATTAAATATTCTTGTGTGTTCAGTTTCAGTTATTTCTTCTTTTTCTACTAAATCTCTTAGAATTGATTTTAATCTGAAGGTATTATTTTTATCAATTATATCATAATATTCTTTTTTTACATATTTAAGTTCTCTCATTTTATAAACTATATACCATGGAACTAAACTTAATTCATTAATAGAAAAATTTCATGCTATTATATCATTTAGAATTTCTATTTCTTTGTTTCTCTCATATTTTTTATATCAATACCAGAATGCAAATATTGCTCAAATTGTTGTGAACATATATTGAGTTGAAATAATATTATTTAATTTTGAAATTCAAAACCTATTATAAATAAATCAACAAGTTGGTAAATTAAATAGTGGTATAAGCCAAGATAAAAATATAATAAATATTAATCAAAAAGCTATTTTTCAGATATTATTTAGTAGCCATTTTTCCATAACTTTTTTCTTAAAAATTATTTTTTTTAGTTTTTTGTCTTTGCGGACATAATCTGTGGCTATCCTCCTGCTATTAGTATAAGAGTAGGAGTTAGAGGAAGAGATATATTTTGTTAATTCCTTTGGTTTTGAATTATAAGGATTTTTTACATTTTATATCTCTTTCCTGTCCACAGGATACCTCCCCTTTGGGGTATAATTCCTTACTCTTTTTACCCTCAAGGGGCACCTAGACAAAGAGCAAGGGGGCAACACTGCACTTATATTATGAAGCTTTATTTAGTGGTTACTTTTTTGTATATATTGTATTAAGTTAGTTTTAAATTTAAAATTATTTTTTTATCAAATTTTCAATTTTTTAAAGCTTTTTCTTTTTTTATTTTTGTTATTTCAACAATATCAATTTTTTCTAATTCTAAAATTGCTTCAAAAACCTCAAATAAATCTCATAACTCTTCTTTTAATTTGTATTTATTATTTTTTTCTTCAATAACTTCTTGTGTTTCTTCTAATAATTTTTTAAATAATTCTTTTTTATATTCTTCTTTTGTAGCTACATAATAATCTGCTTTTTCTCATTTATTTTCAATTATTTCAGGAATTCTATCTCTTACTAATTTTTTATTTAGCTTATAATTTCATTTATCTGGAATTATATGTCTTACTCATCAAATATAATCATCTACATCTCATTTAAATCGTGGAATAATATGAATATGTAAGTGATTAATAGTTCTTCAGGCATAAATTCAATTATTTATTCATAAATTATAATCATCAATCTTTATATTATTCAAATTTTTTTTCAAAATTTCATTAATAAGTTTTTTTGAATTTGTATTAGTTATATTTTTATATAAATTTTCATAAATTACTCTAAAATTAATTTTTTTTAATTTTTGTATAACTTCTTTTTGAAAATCAAAAAATGAGTTTTTTTCTTCAATATTTAAATCTTCAACATTAATAATATGTCTTTTAGAAATAATTAATATATGTCAAATTCATACTGGATTTCAATCAAAAATTGAATAGAACAAATTATTTTCTAACAAAAATCAGTTTAAATCCTTAAATTTACAAAATATACAATTTGTCATTTTTTATAAATTAGTTAATAAAAATATTTTCTAGATTATTAATTTTTTTCTTTAGTCATTTTACTAAATTAGTTTTATTTCAATTTTCTAAAAAATTTAAAATTTCTGGAGTTTCTTTCCAATTATAAAATGCATTTTCTCACTCTAATAATTTAGCTCAAGCTTCTCTTATTAATTGAGATTTATGATATTTATCTCAATTTCTAATTATAAAAGCTTTATTTCAACTTCAAAATTGATAATATTGTCATCATTGAACTATTTCTTTTAAATTTTCTATGTAATTAGAATTTTTAATTATTCAATCAATTTCAAAAATATCATTTATATCTAATTTTATTCAATTAGAATTGAATAAAATTTCTTCTATTTTCTCTAAAAGATTTTCTTGATAATTTATTATTTCTTTTCAAGAATTAATTATATGTAAATGAGCATGATTATTACAAGAACCTCAATTTATTGTACTTCAAACTTCTCAATGTTCAAAATAATAAGTAGTACTTCATAAATATTTTTCTATTTTATTAAAAATGAATTTACATAAATTTTGTAATTCTCAATTTAAATTTAAATTTATTTTTTCAAAACTACTTTTCCAATTTTTTGGTGTAATTAATCAATGAATTGCTGTAATAGGAAAAGCATCAGTATTGAAATTTAAATTATTAGTATTATAAATTATTCAATTAGGCATCTTGTTATGAGAAAAATCATATTTTAGCTTCTTTTTTCATAAATTTTTTCTTAAAAATTATTTTTTTTAGTTTTTTGTCTTTGCGGACATAATCTGTGGCTATCCTCCTGCTATTAGTATAAGAGTAGGAGTTAGAGGAAGAGATATATTTTGTTAATTCCTTTGGTTTTGAATTATAAGGATTTTTTACATTTTATATCTCTTTCTGTATCTTACTCTTATACTAAGAGCAAGAAAGCGGCATAATTAATTCAAATATTTAGAATTAATTCCTAATATTAGTACAGTGTAGCCCCTTGCTCTTTGTAAAAGAGTAAGGATTCAGGAAAGAGATATAATAGGTTTTCCTATTTTTTTTAATAAAAGTTTTCCTTATTTTCCACAAACCTCCTTCAACTTCTCCAAAACTCAACCTAAATTCTCAAAAATTTCTTCATTTCTAAACCTAATTATTTTATATCACTTATTTTTTAATAATTTTTCTTTTTCTAAATCAAGTAAATAAATTTCTTTAATATCATGAATACTTCAATCTATTTCAATAATTATTTTATTATCTGGAGAATAAAAATCTGGGATAATATATCTGTCTAGCATTGAATTTTCAGTCATAACCAATACTGGTCTTTGTCTATAAAATTTTATTCAAAGCCTTTTTGCTCTAATTTTTTCCCATAAAACTTTTTCTGCTTTAGTCATATTTTGCCTTAAATTTCTAGAAGCTTCTTTTATTACTTCAGGAGTTATCATTTTCTTAAAAATTAGAATTAAAATGCTGTCCTCCTTGTTCTTGAAAAGAGTAAGGATACAGGAAAGAGTTATTATTGGTTTTCAATTTTTATTTCTCCTCAACCAACTTCAAATATTCCTCTTTATATTCATTTTCTTTTAACTCTGCATAAAGTGTAGCTTCTTGCAAGAGTTCATAATATCAATCAATTTTTTCTTCTGAGTATTTTCAAGAAGTATGAATCTCTTCTAAAATAGAATCTATTTCAGAAAAATTATCTTCTGTAATATTTTTTGTAAGTGCTTTTATTATATTTTTCATTATTTATATTTATATATTAGTAATTAAAAATGCAACTATCATTGCTCTTGAAAAGAGTAAGGACTAAGGAAAGAGTTATTAAATGTTCTCCTTTTTATAATTTAAAACTTCAATAACTTTTCCTAATTTTAATTTGAATTGTTGTTTTCATTCATGTTCAAAAATTCATAAATTTCACTTAAATTCAAGAATTGCCATTGGTGAGTCTCACCTATATCAGTTTTTTATATGAACTTCATCAAAATCTTTAAAATCTCAGTTTTTTTCCAAAAGTCTTGTTTCCCAATATTTTTTAACTTCTCTAAATCTAAATTGAGTTTTTCAGTCTATTAAATCCTTAAATCAAGGTTTACAGATTCTAAGTAATAGTATTTTCTTTTCTTTCATAATTTAAAAATAAAAATAAAAAGCATAAAAAATAAAATATTTTTTATGCTTTCGGTCCCAAAAAGGGAAGTTACCACCTAAAGCTGTACTTGATTTAATTTTTGAGGTTCTTACTAAAAAATAGTTCTTCCTCTAAGCTTGTTAGTTGATAGCTAACTCAAATGCTTATTTTCTTAAATTTATTATTTTAATAACTGCTATTATTATTAAAATAATTGGCCAATTTTGAGATAAATTCAAACCAGGCAATTCTCCAATTACTCAGTAATTTTTTAGTAAAAATATAATTCAAATTATTCATATAATAATTGGAAAAATTATTTTTTTATCATTTATTAAAGGTGTCACATTTTTTTTATTAAAAGATAAGTTATTAATTTAATTATATAAAAAAATAGATTTTTGCAAATCTATTTTAATTCTTTATAATTGATCTAAATCTATATAATCATCAATTCTGATACTCCATACAAATTCATCAACATGACTTACTAAAATCATTGCTCATTTATATTCTGCTAGTGCTTCAGCAATAATTGGAATATGTCTAAAATTAATATGATTTGTAGGTTCATCTAAAATTAAAAGTCCTGGTTTTTGGAAAACTAATGCACAAAATGCAACTAGACCTTTTTGACCTTCTGAAATATGACCTATTTGAGCTTTCATTAATTCTCAATCAATTAAAAATCTAGCAGCTTGACTTCTAAATTCTTGTTCAGTTAATCAAGGACCTGATTTTCTAAGTTCATCATAAACAGTTGATTCAAAATCTAAATTGTGAAAATCTTGAGTATAATAACCAATTTTTACATTTTCTCAGATAGTTATTCATTTAGCTTCTCATCTAGCAAGGGCATTTAAAAATGTTGATTTTCACATACCATTTGGTGCTGAAAGTAGAACATGAGTGTCTTTTCTCAGTTGTTTATCAACTTTCTTATAATTCATATTATTATTTTCTACAACTCAAATTTCATTTATATCTAAAATTACACCTGAAATATCATCTTGAACAGGGATTTCAAAAGCAGCAATTGCTTTATCTTCTCTTCTTTTATCTCACATATTATCTTTCAAATTTTCAGCATCAGCTTTTAGTTTTTTTGCTACAGCTCTAAGTTTTCAACCTTTATGTGCAAAAACATTTGCCTGGTCCATTTTGTCTTGTGCCTCTTTTTTCATTCTAGCATTATGCATATTTTCTTTTTCAATTTTTTTTGAAACTTGTTCAACAACATCATAATAATTTCAAACGTACTGTTCCACAAGTTTTGTATGTACATCAAGATATAATACTCAATCTGTAAACGAATTTAAAAATTCAGCATCATGAGAAATAACTAAAACAGTATTTACATAATTTTTTAGAAAATCTTCCAAATGATAAATTCAATCTTTATCTAAATTATTAGTTGGTTCATCAAGTAATAAAATATCAGGTTTTTGAATAAGTGCAGCAGCAAGTAAAAGTCTAGCTTGTTGTCCACCAGAGAATTTGTCAATAATTTTTTCTAAGTCAGTTTTAAGATTTACAGCTCTTAAAACTTCCATAATTTCTTTATCAATATTTTCAGTTTCTTCAGGTTTTCTATATTTTCTGAAATAATCTTGAACAGATAATGTTTTGTCTTCTTTAGGCATTACTTGAAAGGCAATGGCAATAGTAGCTCAATCTGGTGTATGAACTTTACCAATTTTTGGCTCAATTTCTCTAGTAATTAATTTAAAAATTGTAGATTTACCAGCACCATTTTGTCCCATTATAGTAATCTTTTTACCTTTTCTTACGTTAAAAGTAACATCTTCTAAAATTAATTTTGGATGTACATATTCAAAAAATACACTTTCAAATTTTATAACTGTTTCATTATTTGAAGCCATAGTTTATTATTAGAAATTAATTATTTATATTGTATAGAAAAATTGATTTTTGCAAGTTTTTATAAAAGAACTGAAAAAAAAATTTTCCAGTTCTTTTATATTTTATAATATTTATTATAAAAAGAGGGAATTGCCGATAGAAATGCTAATATAAATTGATCTTTTCTAGTTAGCATATTATCACTCCAATGTGCAAAAGCTCATCATTTTTTACTTGCATTTTCTTGTTTAGTAGTTTCACTTAAAATAGGTCATAATTCAAGATTTTCTTCATATATTTTTTTTCTAAAAAATTCTGGAACTTCCATTTTATTTGAAAATCAGTAGTGTCAATTTCATTTATTATCAAGAATATAAATTACTCAGAATAAATATGCTTTATTTCAGATGACAGTAGTTCACCCCTCCATTCAAATATAAAAATCTGCCTCAATTTCAGATTTACAATTATATGCTCTATTGTAAGCTCAGAGCATATTTTCTTCTTCTGAAATTGGCATATCTGAAATATTCGATTCAACTTTTAATGGAATTATTTCAATATTTTCTCATTTAAAATAAATACATTTTTCAATTGCCTCTTCTATAGCAGCTACTTTTGGAGGAGATTTTGTTCAGATTACTATTTTCATTTTATTTAGTCATTATTTCATATAAATCTATATTTTGGTGCATTGCACAAGTTATTGTTTTATAATCAGATTCACCACTTTCAGCAGATAATCAAATTTCATCTCTAAAATCATCAATTAGATTATTTAATTTATTTTCAATTTTAGATTTATCTTCTAAATTTACTGAATTATAGAGTATTTCAATTTCATATCTTGTTCAATATTGATATTTATCTATATCAATATTTATTTTTTGTCATCTAAATGTATATTCATATTTTTCTCTAAATGTATCAACAAACATAATTCAAGTAACATCATCAGTTGTTATTCAAAATTTAGAAATTTTTTTATTAATTTCTTCTTCATTATCATATTCTTCATTGCTATTTGTTTCTGTTTCAGGATTAAAAGAATGAATTTTTAGTTCATATATTCAATTTCTAAGTCTAAGATAATAACCATTTTTAACTAGAATTAAATCTTTATCAAGATAATAATCTTTTAGATTTACTTCTTCTATAAATTTAGTTTTTTCTTTAATTATAGAATAATCAGAATCTGTAAGACTATATTTTTTTTCTATTTCTATTTTCATAATTTTATTTTATTTTATAAATATATTCTTTTAAATCTGTTACTTTTTCAATTTCATAGTAATCTTTTCATTCTTTTCATATTTTGACAAAAGATATTCAAGCCTCTTTTGCTATTTCTCTGTCTTGTTCACTATCTCAAACATAGATTGTTCTATTAGCAAAATTTTGGTCTTCTAAAACCATATCAAAAACTTCTATATGTTTTTCTCATTTTTCTCTAACACTTCAACCAAAAACTATATCAAAGTAATCATAAACAGCATTTGTTTTTAGATTTTGTTTTAAAATTTCATCATCAGTATTAGATGAAATTAATAATTTGTAGTCTTTAGATAAATCTTTAATCATTTGAATAGCTCAGTCAAAAAACTCTTTTGAATTAGTATCAACTAAAGTTCCGTCAAAATCAAATATTATATATTTTTTTCTCATTTGTTATTTTTTTTATTTTAAAAAAGTAATATAAATTATTATATTACTTTTGTCTATTATTCAAGTTTTTATTCAAAAATAGCTAATACTTCTATCTCTACTAAGGCTCAAAGTGGTAGTTCTTTTACAGCAATTGTGCTTCTTGCAGGTTTATGAGAAAAACTTTCTGCATAAATTTTATTAACTTTTGCAAAATCTCACATATTTGCAAGATAAATTGTAGTTTTTACCACATTAGAAAATTCAAGTCAATTTTCTGTTAAAACTCAATAAATATTAGAAATAACTTGTTTTGTTTCATTTTCAACTCATCATTCAATTATCTCCATATTATCAGGTATAAGTCAAATTTGACCTGAACAATATAGAGTATTTCAAGCTTTATAATAAGGACTATATGGTCCAACTGCTTTTGGATATTTCATTTTTTAAAATTTTATACTAATAAATTAAAATACATTTCATTATTTGTTACATCATTATATTTAAATCATAATTTTATCATATTATTTTCAATTTTCGTCCAATTATTAGGATTAATTGTTTTTAATCAAATAAATACTGGTGCTGTGTTTTTAGCTGATTTTTTTAAATATTCAAATCTTTCAATATCATCTTCTTCTCATAGGCAATTTAAAAAGTCTTTTAAAGCTCAAGGTCTTTGAGGAAAATTAATTAAATAATATTTTTTTAATCATTCAAATTTTAAACTTCTTTCTTTAACTTCTGGTAATCTTTCAAAATCAAAATTACTTCAAGATATTACAACTACAACTTTTTTTCACTTTATTCTGTCTTTCAAATCTTTTAAAGCATCAGTAGCTAATGCTCAAGCTGGTTCAACAACGATTCAGTCTTCTTTTAAATAATCTAAAATAGTTGTACATATTCTATTTTCTGGGCATTCAATTATATTAATATTTTCTTCTTTACAGATTTTAAAAGTCTCTTCTCATTCTTTCTTAACAGCAGCTCAATCTACAAAGATTTCTATATTTTCTAACTCAGTATTAATTCACTTTTCAAGTGAAGTTTTCATTGCATTTGCTCAAACAGGTTCTGCTCAAATAATTTCTATATTAGGTGCTAAAAAATTTTTAGCAATTATTTGTCAAGATATAAATCATCATCATCATATTGGACATATAATATAATCAGGTGTTATCTCTTCACAAATTTCTAGAGTTACAGTTGCTTGTCATTCTATAATTTTTTTATCATCAAATGGATGTACAAAAGTGGCTCAAGATTTTTCTTTAAAATCAATACTAGCTTTTAGAGCTTCATCAAAAGTATCTCAAAATAATATTACTTTCACAAAAACTCAACCAAATTTTTTAGTCTTATAAACTTTTTGTTCAGGTGTTGTTATAGGCATATAAATTGTACCTTTAATTTTTAATTCTTTACAAGTTATTGCTACACCCTGTGCATGATTTCAAGCACTAGCACAAACTACACCTGCTTTTTTTTCTTTTTCAGAAAGGGAATTAATTTTATTAAAAGCTCATCTTATTTTATAACTTCTAACAGATTGTAAATCTTCTCTTTTTAAATAAATTTCAGCATTATATTCTTGACTAAGTCTTTGAGAAAACTCAAGGTGGCTAGTTTTTATAAAATCTCCAAAATTTTGTTTTGCCTGTTTTATTGAATCTAAAGTTATTTCTTCCATAATATTTTGTGTATTATAAATAAATTACTTTAATATAATATTATTTTATAAAAAAAGTCAAAAACTTTTTTATTTATTATATATATTAAGATTTATATATAATAAAATATTATATTTTTAAAAATTAAATTAAAATTTTAATATAATCTCTAAAAATGTACATTTATTCTTCTAAAAAAAATAAATTAAATAAATTAAATAAATTAATAAAAATAAAAGTACATTTATTTTGTTTTTAAATTTGTAAAAAACTATTTAATTAATATATTTATTATAATATATTAATTAAAACAAAATATTATGAAAAAAATCATTATATTAATTGTGATATTAAATAGTTTGATCTTTGACTATGTTAATGCTAGAAATATTTATGAAAAAGAATTACCTAATAATTTTAGAAGTGAATGTTTTGAATATGAATGAGAATATAATTTTTCTTGAAAAAATGGTTGAAAATATAAAATTATTACAGATAAAAAAGATATAATTGCTGTAAAAAATAATTATATAATTCCAATTATTTTTTATAAAAAAGAATTACAAAAATATGAATATTTAAGTAATGAAATTAAAAATAGTTTTTTTCTTAATGATAATAATTTAAAAACTAGTTTTAATTTAGATACTAATATAAATAAAGAAATAATATTAAAATTTAAAAAGACAGTTTTAAAAAATAGTTTTAAATTTAATTTTAAATATTCTTCAAGGAATTATTATCCAGTTTTTTTTATTTCTGATAATGGAAAAAACTATTCTACTGTTAATTTTTCTCAGTTAAGAGATTTTAGTTTTAATTATTTAAAAATTACTTTTAATAATAATCTATATAATAAAACTAATATAAGAGAGATTATAAAAATCAAAGAATTAAGTTTTTTTAAGACAAATTATATTAAACTAATTAAAATTGAATGATGATGAAAAACAAAGTTTTATAGTAATTATAATTGTACTGAATATATAAATTTGGAAACTATATGAGTGTGATTTGATATAGATATAAATACTCCTATAATAAAAATTAATTTAGAAAAAAATAGAAATTATAATCCAAATATAGAAGAAGATTTAGATTGAGATAGAATAAAAAAATCTGAAGATAATTGTCCTGAAATTTTTAATCCTCTACAAAAAGATTCAAATTGAGATGGAATATGAGATAAATGTACAGATGTGGATTGAGATGGAATAATTTGAAATTTAGATAATTGTCCGTACATTAAAAATAAAAATCAAAAAGATTTAAATAATAATAATATTTGAGATGCTTGTGAATTTGATAAAGATAAAGATGAAATATATGATTCAGTAGATAATTGTATATCTATTAAAAATCCATTTCAAAAAGATGACGATAAAGATTGAATATGAAATAAATGTGATAATTGTAAATATTTTAATCCAAAACAATTAGATAAAAATAATAATTGAATATGAGATATTTGCGAAAAAAAAGAAGAATTTTTGAAAAAAAATGATGATGATTGAGATTGAATAGTTAATTGAAAAGATAATTGTCCAAAAATAAAAAATCCTAAACAATTAGATTGAGATGGTGATTGAATAGGTAATAAATGTGATAATTGTATTTTTATAAAAAATTCAGATCAGTTTGATTATAATAAAAATAATGTTTGAGAACTTTGTGAAGATTCTGACTATGATTGAATTCAATGATTAGAAGACAATTGTATTACTCTATTTAATAAGGATCAAAAAGATTCTGATAATAATTGAATATGAGATGTTTGTGAAGATAAAGATTCTGATGAAATATTATTTGCTATAGATAATTGCCCATATATTTATAATCCATTTCAAAAGGATATAGATAAAGATGGAATATGAGATAAATGTGATAAAAAAGATGATAGGTTAATGGAGTCAAATAAATCTTTTTTTATATTTTTATTATTATTAATTATTTCATTTTTTTGAATATGAATTTATTCTATGATAAAAAAGATAAATACAAAAGAACAAAAAATAAAAAAAGAAAAAAAGAAAAAAAAATTAAATAAGCCTTTTAAATATTTAGATTGAGAGAGTTATACAAAAAGGAAAAAAGAAAAAATATAAAATATTAATTAATAAAAAAAAATGAATAAACTATTAAATAGATTTGCTTGGGTAATATCATTTTCTTTGTGACTTATCATAAGTTATATATTTATATGAGATAATCATATAAATATAAATATAAATATAATTTGATGAATAATATGATGATTTTTAATAAAAGGTATATTTTTATCAAATACTTTTATTGAAAAAAGAATTATATTTTTTGTACATTGAATAAATAAAATTAGATTAGAAAATGAAAGAGAATTAGAAAATAATATTTCTGAAAATAAAAAAATTGGAACTAAAGAAAATGATACTGAAAAGAATATTATAGTAAAAAATGAAAACTTTGAACAAGAATCAAAACAAATACTAAAACAAGAAAAAAAACATAAATTGATATTTTTAGATATTTATATAAAAAATATTTGAGATTATATAAAAAACTTTTTTTCAACAAATCTTCTAGCAAAAATCTGAGCTATAATTATATTTTTTGTAGTTTCAATTTTTTTGTCTTGACCAGTAGTTGAATTATTAAATTTTATATGACCAGTTTGAAGACTTATTTTTTGATTTATTATTTCAGTAATCATATTTCTATTTTGAATGAGATTAGAAAAAAGATGATTAGAATCTGAATGAATAATATTATTTGGTTTATCAATTTTACTTAATTATTGAATAATTCTTGCTTGAAGATATATTATTTGAGATAGTTGAATAGATTGAATTTTGACAGCCTGAATAACTTTTTTCTTACTTATATTGAATACTATTTTCTGAATTTTAACTTCTCTTGTTTATAATTCTAAAATATTATTAGTTTTTTCATTTTTATTTGCATATATTAATCCATTTATAATTTGAACAAATTCTGATTGAACACCATATATATTAATTTGATATAGCTTTATAGTAAGTTTATGAGCATTATTTATTTCTAAGAAAAAAACTAGTTTTTTATTTTTTATTATCAGTTTTATTTTCTGAAATTTATTATTTTTATTAGCACCTTTCACAAGTAATATTGACTGAATTTTTAAAATCTGGTTTACAGTAATATTATGAATAATTGCAATATTTCTATCTAAAGATAAAAATAAAGGAGAATATAATAAAAATAGTTTATTTCTATTTATATGAATGTACATATTTATAATACTTAATTTATTAAGTATTTCAGAAATATTAAATTTTTCAGAAAAAGTATTTTTTTGAAATATAGCTATTATAGCTTTAATACTATTAATATTTAATTTTGTTTTTTCATTTAAAGATAAATTGGTACATTTATTTTATATTTGAACTTTTTGAACAATAGCTCTATTTTCTCCTATAATCTGTTTAGAATGATTTTTTTTAGATTATTCAATTATTTTAATAGTAGTACTTTCAATAGTTAATATTCTTTTACCATTTTTGAATAATAAAATACTGAAAAAAGAAAATTTTTATACTTTTTTAACTTGAAGTATCACAGGTATTATATTTACATCTTTTAATATTTATAGTTTTTGAGAAATATATTTTAAAGGAGTAATAGAATGATTTACATTTTTAGGACTTGCTATAATCTATTTTTTACAATTATTTTTTATAATGAAAAGGATATGAATTGAGGAAATAAGAAAAAATGAAAATTTTAAAAATATTATTTACTTTTTTATCTGAATTACTATATCATTATTTTCTATTGCTGTAGTATTTATATTTTCAAAATATCCAGAAATTATTACTATAATATGGTTATTTGAAGCAACTTTATTATATTATTTCTATTCAAAAGACAATTCTATTAAAATATTTTCTGCTGCTACTATTTTGTTTATTATTTGATTAATAAAATTTTATGATTTATTAGATATTATAAAAATATGAGATTACACTTTTTTAGTAAGTTTTATTATAATTTTAGCAAGTTTTTTACTAAATTTATTCTTTATAAATAAAGTAAATAATATAAACAGAAAAAAAATACATTCAATATTACATCTGATAGGAATAGTAATAATATGAAATATATTAATTAAAATAATACCAAATTTCTGATACTACTGGTGAAATGAATTAGATATACTTTGAATTAGTCTTTTAATAACAATATTATGAGCTTTTTATGCAAAAAATGATTTTAATCTTTTAAAATACAGTTTTGTATTATCTATCATAGCTTTTTCTATAATGCATATCATTTGAGAAATTATTTTTAGGGAGAATGATATTAGTATATTACAGTATTTAATTTCAGTAATATTAATTTCAAATCTTTTTATTTGGAAAAAGTTAAATATTAATAAAGAATGAAATGAAATTATTTTCATCACAATACTATTATATGCTTTTATAATTAGTAATATTTATATTTATAACTTTTTTTGAAAATATGTTTCACATTATAGTTTAACTATATATTGGTGAATTATCTCATCATTATTATTATTTAGATGAATTCATTATAATATTATAAAATTTAGAACTATATGACTTTATTTTCTAATATTAACTTCAACAAAAATATTTTTATATGATATATGGGAAGGTATAAATTGAGATTCAGTATTTATTATTTTAGGGGTTATAGGTGTAGTTTTTATACTAATTTCAATAGAATATACAAAAAAGTTTTGAAATAATATTTCAAAAGAATTTAGTTTTGATAATTTAAAAAATAGAGAAATAGCTGATAAAAAATCTATCATTAGATCATTTTCTTCAAGAAAAAAGATAAAAAAGACAAAAATAAAAAGTACTTTTATAGAAAAATTATTAAAGATAGATGTTTCAGATATTAAAATAATCAGATTTTTTCCAAATAATTGAAATATGTTTACAATTAGAGCAACTAATTTACAAAAAATAATTTTAACAATAATTAATAAATTAAATAAAAATACTTTTAAAGCTTGAGAATTAGATAATATTTATAAAGTTATAATTAGTAATTATAAAAGTGATTTATCAAGAAGAGAATATGATAAAATAAGATCTACAGTAAAAGAATTTATTGATGTTTGAGGAGACATTGAAATTATAAAAAAATAAAAAAGTTTAAACTTTTTTATTTTTTTTATATAATATTAAAATTAATATTTCTTTCTTCATCTTGAATCTTTTTTTGTTTTAATATTCAAGAAAGAGAATTTATTATTCATCAAAATATTCTTTCTTCATTTTGATTAAAAATATTCTTTTTCACTAATATAATATTTCATAATTTTTCTCAAGCAATAGAAATATCTTTATTTAGTATTTGATAATCACTAGATATTCAAATGCTTTCTAATTTATATTCAGACTTTTCCAATAATATATCTTGCATTTTTCATTGTTTTCTAGAATCGTATTTTAATTTTAAAAAATTTTCATCAATTGGATTTGTTTCTAAAAAAAGTAAAAATTCACTTTCTAATATGGAATTTATTTTATCAAATATTTTAAAAATTTCTTTATAATCTATTTTTTCTACCTCATTAATTGATTTATTAATTTCGTGAATAGAAGTTATATATTTATTTCAAGTTAAAGTTCTTTTATTTGTAATTGAAATTATATACACTAAAATATTTTTTGCCTCTTCTGGATTTTCTTTCATAAATTTTAAAAAATCTATTTTTGCATCTATATATAACAATTTAGTTTCTTTTGTTGAAATAATTTTTACTTGTTTTGCTTCTGAATTATTCAAGGCTCCTTCTCAAAAGAAGTCTTTTTTTTCAATTGTAGCCAATTGTTTTGTAAGACTTTTTTCACTATTTACATATTTTTCAATTGATAATTCTCATTCTAATATATAGTATAAATTATTATCAATATCTCACTCATCAAAAAGAATCTCTCAATTTTTAAGAGTTTTTTCTTTAAAATAATCAGATTTTTTAAGTAATTCTATATTTATCATTTTTTTTTAATTAATTAACATTTCTATACTTTCTTTATCTCTTATATAAGAAAAAAGAGTTTCTTTTGAAATCATATTTTTTTTATAAAGAGCAATTAAATATTTATCCATAAGTATCATTCATTCTTTTTGTCAAATTTCTAATACTGAATATAATTGATGAGTTTTTCCAGAAATAATAAGATTTTTTGCAGCGTCATTAGTTATTAACATTTCTCTAGCAGCAACTCTTCAATCTTTATCACTTCTTGTAATTAGTCTTTGAGATAACACTCATATAAGACTCATTGCAAGTTGCATTCTTATTTGCTTTTGTTGAGTAGTAGGGAATACATCTACTATCCTATCTACAGTTTGTACAGAGTCATTTGTATGTAGTGTAGAAAAAACAAGATGACCTGTTTCTGCTAAAGTAAGAGCTGCTTTGATAGTTTCAGGATCTCTCATTTCTCATATTACAATTATATCTGGGTCTTCTCTTAATGAAGATTTAATTGCTTGAGAAAATCATTTTGTATTACTTCAGATTTCTCTCTGATTTATAAGACATTTATTAGATTTAAAACTAAATTCAACAGGATCTTCTATGGTAATAATATGTTTTTTTTGTGTTTGATTTATATATTCTATCATTGCTGCTAGATTTGTAGATTTTCAAGAACCAGTAGGTCAAGTGACCAATATTAATCATTTAGTTTTTTTACATATTTCTTTTACTTTTTCTCATAATCATAAACTTTCAATAGTTGGAATTTCACTAGGTATAATTCTCAATGCAATTGAGTATCATTTAGAATCTTTATAGCAATTTACTCTATATCTATCTCAATTCTCATATAAATAGGAAGCATCATATTCCATAGTTGCTTCAAATTTTAACATATTCTTTTCTCAAATAATAAAAAGAATTATTTGAGAAATTATTTCTTTTGTAAGAATAGGAGTTTCAATTCTATTTTCTCAAATTTGTATTTTTTCTAAGTATTCTATTTCTCATTTATGATTTCTATACACGGGAACATGAGCTGAATTTAGATGTATATCAGGATATTTATTATCACTTGAAAACTTAATTATTGCTAGAAATAGTTCTTTAGTTGTCATATACTTTTTTTGTAATTAAATATTTTTATAATAATAACATATATTATTATAAAAAGCTAAATTTTTAGCTTTTTATAATATATAAGGGTGTTTATGAAAAAAAAATTGATTTTAATAGCAATTTTTATATAATATTTTTATTAAAATTAATATATAAAAAATGACTACTTATACAAAAAAAAGAATATTAATAATTTTTACTGGTTGAACTGTTGCTTGAAATGTAGCAAATAATAATATTGTTGAACATAAAGAATCAAATTGATGAGATTTTTTAAGTATTTTAGATTATTCAAAAGATGTAGTTAAACATAATTGGAATATAGAAATTGAAGCAGAAGTTGTAGAATTGTTCAATGTTGATAGTTCAAATATCAATTCTGATAATTGGACAACATTAATAACAGAAATTGAAACAAAATATGATAATTTTGATTCTTTTATAATTTTACATTGAACTAATACAATGTGATTTACAGCAGCTGCATTATCATTTGCTTTTGATAATATTAATAAACCTATTATTATAACTTGAGCTCAAGTCCCTTTATGATATTTATGAAGTGATGCAGTTACAAATTTAGTTAATGCTTTAAGATTAGCTGTTTGGTGATATAATGAAATCAAATGAGTTATGGCAGTTTTTGGTAGCAAGATTATAACTTGAACAAGAATAAAAAAATGAACTGATTTTGATTATGATCCATTTAGATCATTTCAAACATGAAATTTATGAGATATTGGGAGATTTATGAGGATTGATGAAACTGCATTAGCTAAGCATTTAAATCATTTATCAAGAAGAAAACCCTTAGCTATACAATCTAGAGTATTAAGCGTTTACAAAAAATTTGATATGAATTCAATTGCTTCATTGACTGAATTTCCTTGAATGAATCCAGATTTTTTTAAAACTTTAGTTGAAAATAATTGAATAAAGGCATTTATTCTTAGAAGTTTTTGAGCATGAGACCCTAATTCAGTATTATTTAAAGCTTTTAAATATTTAAAGAAAAAGAAAATACCTATAGTTATTACCACACAAGCACCATCTGGAATTTCAAATTTTCAAGTAAATGAAACTGGTCAGTATTTAAAAGAAAATGATTTAGCTATTCCTGCTCATAATATGAGTATTGAATCTATGACTGTAAAAATGGCTTGGTTATTAGGTCAAGATAAAACGTATGAAGAAATAAAAGTTTTAATGCTAACAGATTTACATTGAGAAATTGATATAGAAGGGGAATTGATTTAATAAAAAAAATATTTAGAAAATAACTTTCTAAATATTTTTTTATAAACTTCTCTCTTTTATTTCTTTTACAATTCTATTTTTAAAATCTTCTAATTTTTCATTTGTCTGTTCTTTTGTTTTATAATTTCTAACAGCAACTGTTTTATTTTTTTGTTCTTCTTCTCAAATTACCAAAATATAGTTATTATGCATTTTTTCAGCCATTCTAACTTTTTTATTAAGTCAGTCAGTAGAAAAATCTCATTTAACTCTAATTCAAGATTCTTTCAATTCAGTCATAACTTTTTTTGCATAATTATCAAACATTGGTAAAACTGGCACAATAATTACTTGTCTTGGAGATAGCCAAAGAGGGAATACTCAAGCAAAGTGTTCTATTAAAACTCACATTCATCTTTCCAAACTTCAAGAAATTGCTCTATGAATTACAACTGGTCTTTCTTGTTCATTGTCTTCATTTGTAAAACTTAGTTCAAATCTTTCTGGAAGATTAAAATCACATTGAATTGTTGCTAATTGCCATTCTCTACCAATTGCATCTTTAAACATAAAATCAAGTTTTGGCCCATAAAATGCAGCTTCTCATTCAATTCTTTTATAAGGAAGATTATTTTCTTTTGAAGCATCTTCAAGAGCTTGTTCTGCTTTTTTCCAATTTTCTTCAGTTCATAAATATTTATTTTTATCTTCTCATCTAACTGACAAACTAACCCAGTAATTCTTAGTCATTCACATTGTATTATAAAATTCTTTTATAATATTAGTTATAGTTGTTACCTCATCTTTTATTTGTGAAATTCTACAAAATAAATGACCATCATCTTGAGTTATAGCTCTTACTCTTGTTAAACCTGATAATTGACCTGATTTTTCATCTCTATAAACAGTAGCTGGTTCAAAATATCTAACAGGCATATCTCTATAAGAAAACTGATTATCTGCAAAAATTTGCATATGATGAGGACAATTCATTGGTTTTAAGAAAAATTGTTCTTTTGAAGTTCCACCAAAAACAGAGAACATATCTTCTAAATAATGTCCAGCGTGACCTGAAGTTTCATATAAACTTTCTTTAGCAAGATGTGGAGTCCAAACTCTTTCATAATCAGCTTTTGAATGAAGTTCCCATAAATAATTTTCAAGTTCTTGTCTAATAATCATTCAAGCAGGTTGCATAAGGGGAAGACCTGGACCAATTAAATCTGAAATTGTAAATAATTTTAATTTTGCTCACAATATTCTATGATCTCTCTTTTTAGCTTCTTCTAAAAAATGTAGATGTTTATCAAGTTCTTCTTTATTTTCAAAAGCATAAGCATAAATTCTTGTTAGTTGTTGATTTTCAGCATTTCATAACCAGTATGCACCTGCAATTCTTGCTAATTTAAAAGAATTTGCATCAAGTTCTTTTGTAGTTTCAACATGAGGACCTGTACACATATCTATAAATTTTAGATTTTTTATTTGATCTCAGTCTAATTCATTAAATTCTGCAAAATTATTTTTTGTTAAAAATTCTTGAATCTCAGAATAATAATCAGAACTTTTTCATTTTGAAATATTATAATAAAAAGTAATTTTATCAGATAATTTTTCTTTATTTTTAAAATCTCAACTTTCAATTTTATCAACTAATTGATTTTTAAATCATTCACCCATTTTATCTAAAATTTTTCTAGCTTCATCAAAACTTACTTCAAATTTATTGAAGTTTTGACCTTGAGAAATAATTTTTTTCATTGTATTTTGAATTTTTTTCAGATCTTTTTCAACTAAAACTGATTCTCCAAAATCAAAATCATAGTAAAAACCATCATCAGTATCAGGTCCTGTTGCTATTTTTACATCAGAAAAATTTTGTTTTACAGCCTGAGCCATAATATGTGACAATGAATGTCTTTTTGTAGATAATTCCATAATATTTTTTTATTTTTAAATTTTAAATTTTAAATTATTTAATAAAAAAACTTCTATTTAATATAAAAATAGAAGTTTTTTGCAAAAGTTTTTATAAGCATAAAAAATAACTATTTTATAATAGAAGTTTTAATTGTAATGGTAACAAGTTGTGCTAGGAACATATTGCCTTATTTAAAATTTAATTATAGAGATTATATTTATTAACTTAAATTTGTCAAAATTATATTTTTATTATAAAAAAGTGTTATAAAAAAAGATTGATTTAGTAGTTTAATTTAATAAAATTATTATTGATAATATATTAAAATAATATTTAAAAAAAATGAATAAAAAAGTTGTTTATAAAAGTAGGGAAGAAATATTATTAATAAAAGAGCTGGTTTTATCTTCTTTTATTACAGAAAAACAGTTACTAGATATAAAAAGTTATTATAATGAAAATGTTCCTTATCATAATTTTTTACATGCTCTAACTGTAGCATCAAAAGTTTTAGAATTATTATCTCCAAAAGATTATAATGTAATTGAGATTAAAAGTCTTTTTTTAGCAGCACTATTTCACGATGCTTGACATACTTGAATGGCAGAAGATTTAGATGAATTTAGATCTTTAGATATTGCATTAAATGCTATTGAAATCTTTGAAAAAGAATATGAATATACTGGAATTGATAATTCAATTATTAGAAAAGCAATAATTTGAACAGTTTTTAAAAATAGATGAACAAATACAAATAAATATGCTATAATTATGGCTGATCTAGATATACATACAATTTGAGAAGATTTTGTATATTTTCTATATTATAGTGATTTTTGAATGATGTTGGAAATATGAGAAGATATTTCTTGAAAAAATCAAATTAAATCTTGGTTTAGAAATATATGATATTTTAAATTTTTAATGTTTATTAATAAAAATATTTTTTTAAATAATAAAATTCAAAAAAAACTTCTACAAAAATCTTTAGAAAACATTTCAGAATATATTAATATTTCTAAAAATAATTTTAAATTTAAAAATTGAAAAGATATTTTAGAAATATTTAATTATTGGAAAAATAATGATATAACTTATAAAGAATTTTATAGTTATATCTATAAATAGATTTTACATATTACTTAACATAAGTTATATTATGTTAAGTAATATGTAAAACTAAAAAAGAGTAATAACTATTACTCTTCCATATATTCTGATTGCATATTTTTTTCAATTTGTACAAACTTTTGATTATTTTTTTTAAACATTAATTCTATATTTCAGATTGGACCATTTCTATTTTTTCTAATTAAAATATCTGTTACTCATTTTCTATCAGTAAATTCATCATAATATTCTTCTCTATATAACATCATAATAATATCTGCATCTTGTTCAATAGAACCTGATTCTCTTAAATCAGACATAATAGGTCTTTTATCCGGTCTTTGCTCTAATTGTCTAGATAATTGAGATAATGCAATAATTGGAACATCTAATTCTCTAGCAAGTCATTTAATTCATCTTGAAATTTCTGAAACTTCCTGTACTCTATTCATAGAATTTCAGTTAGACATTAATTGAAGATAATCAATAATTATAATATCTAAACCAGACTCAATTTTTAATCTCCTACATTTTGACTTTAAATCATTTAAATTTCATCAAGCTGTATCATCTATATAAATATTAGAAGTAGAAAGCATTTCCATTGCTTCACCGATTTTTGCAAATTCATGATCTTCAAGTTCTCATTTTGCTAATTTCCAAGAATTAATTTCCATTGCACTTGCAATCATCCTGTCAGTCAGTTGTTCTTTTGACATTTCAAGTGAAAAAATTGCAACATTTTTTCACGTAAATCAAATATTTTGTGCCATATTAAGAGCAAAAGCTGTCTTTCACATTGAAGGTCTAGCTGCTAAAATAACCATATCTCAACCTTTTAAACCTGTTAATTTATCATCTAAATCTGAAAAACCAACTTGTAATCTATGATTTTTAATAATTGAAGGATCTTCGTGAATTTCAGCAAATTCTTCATACCTACTGTTTAAAATATCATTTATATGTACTAATTTATTTCTAATGAAAGTTTGTGTAACCTCAAAAATATATTTTTCAGCTGATTCTAATAATTCAGGTAAAAGTTTATTTTCATTATATCATAATGCTATTATCTCATTCCCTGCTTTTAACAGTTTTCTTAAGACAGATTTATTTTTTACGATTTGTGCATACTCAAAAATATTTGAAGTTGTAGGTACAATTTCAGTCAATTCACTTAAATAAATTATACCTCAAATTTTTTCTAATATTTTTTTATCATCTAATTTTTCTTTAACTGTAATTAAATCTATTGGTTTATTTAATTTGTATAAAGAACTCATAACTTCAAAAATAAGTACATTTGAATCATTATAAAAATCCTCTGGAGTTAACATATCTCATATTGTAATAAAACAATCTTTATCGATAAGTAAACTTCAAAGTACTGATTGTTCAGCTTCTATACTATGAGGTGGGATTTTTAGCATTTATTTTTTTGTTATTATTTTTTTGTATGTTTTATTTTTTCTACATCTATATAATCAGATAAAGTTTTTTTAATTTCATTAATTCTTTGTAATATTTTTTCATTACTAGGTTGAAGTTCAATTATTTTTAAATAATATGTTAATGATTTTTCTAACTCTCATAAATGATCATATGAATATGCTAAAAGTTGCATTTTTTCTACATTTCTAGGTTTATTTTTCAATGTTAGTTTTGCAAATTTTATACAAGATTTAAAATCTTTTACTTCAAATGTTAGGTCAGATAAAATATCAATTATTCAAGGTTCATCTTTTTTCTGTTCTAATATTTTTTTATATATTTTAATTGATTCTTTATATTTTTTTTGTAATGCAAGTATAAAACCTAACTTTTTTAATAAATCAAAATCATCTTTTTCTTTTTCTATTAATTCCCTATAAATATATTCTGATTTTTTATATTCAAGTTGTTTATTATAAATATTTGCTAATTCTAAATTTAATTGCTTATTATTCTTGTCTAATGCTAGACCTTCTATTATTAAAGATTTTGCAGATTCAAAATCACCTCTTTTAAAAAATATTGTTTCTTTTCTTAAAATTTCAGATATTTTAAGTTTAATATCTCAATTTATTTCTTTTTCTTTTTCTTTCTTATATTTAGTTTTCTTAAAAGTAGTTTTATCAGACTTAGTAATATTTACAATTCTATTATTTTTATTTGTATATTTTTTTATTTGATAGAATATATAATATATTAAATAAGATGTAGAAATTAAGAAAAATATAATTTCTATTCTTAAAAAGAATAAGTTTTCCATTTATTTATTGTTTATTTAGTATTTTATTTTTTCTATTTTACTGTTTATTTATTTTTGTCAAAAATATAAATTAAAAAATTTGATTTTATAGTAGAAATATGATATAGTACTTCTACTATTTATTAACCTTATTTGAAAAATGTTAAAATTATTTATGCCTTTTATAATAATATTATTACCTATAATAAGTCTTTTACTATGAGTTGAAGCTTTTATATGAGGAATTTTTATTGATATTGTATTAATAATACTTTCTGTTAGAATTGTTCAACCTAATACTGTAAAAGCAGTTGAAAGTTTTGGTAAATTTAATAGAGTATTAAGAGCTGGTTTAAACTTTATTATTCCAATTATGGAAACTACTAAAACACAAGTTTTATATAGAAGAAACTTCCCTGTTGAAGTAGAATGAGTTACACAAGATAATGTTACAGCTTATATTTGATTGAATGTTATTTATTATGTTAAAGATGATGAAAATAATACAAGAGATTGAAATATTTTTAAATCAATTTATGAAATTGATGACCCAAGAACTATGATGAGAGCTACAATTGATGAACAACTAAGAGCTATGATCGTAAGTTTTACTCATAAAAATATCTTTGCAAAAAGAGAAGAAATTGGTGAAGCAATTGAAATCAGACTTAGAGAAAAATTATCAACTTTTGGTTTTACTCTTGATTCTATTCAAGTAAGAGATGTAAAATTGGAGAACTCAGTTATGGCTGCTATGAATAAGATTGTAGAAACAGAAAAATTTAAAGAAGCTGCTTTAAATGAAGCAGAATCAAAAAAAATTATGCAAGTAAAAGAAGCTGAAGCAGAAAAAGAAAGTAAAATTTTATTGTGAGAATGAATGGCAGGACAAAGAATGAAAATTGCAGAATGATTTAAAGAATCGGTAGATATGATTAAACAAACTGATGATTCTTTAAATGCTGAAAAGGTATTAGCTTTTTTATTAGATTCTTCAAGAATAGAAACTTTATGAGCTATTGGTTCAAAGGACAATTCTAAACTTATTTATTTAAATGAAGATTTAGAATGAAGAGCATCTAAATTGATAAGTGGTAGTGAATTAATGGAAAAATAAAAAAATAAAAAATCTATAGAAAATATTTTCTATAGATTTTTTTATTTAACTTCTTCTAAAAATTCTTCTAAGTTCAAAACTTTAATTTCTAATTCTTCTGCTTTTTTTAATTTACTTCCAGCTTTTTCTCAAGCAACTAGAAAATCTGTATTTTTAGAAACTGATGTCGTAAAAATTCATCATACTTCTTCTAGTTTTTTAATTAATTCAGGTCTTTTTATATCTCAAAAGCTTCAAGTTATACATACTTTTTTTCAAAAATAAATATTATCTTTATTTTCTATTATTTTTTCTTTATAAAAATCTATATTTATAATAGTTATTAATTTTTCTAATAGCTTTTTATTTTTAATTTTACCAAAAAAATCTACCATATTTTTTGCTATTTCTGGTCATATATCATCTAATTTTTCAATATATTCAATATTATAATTAAAATTTAATAGATTATCTTGTGATTTAAATAATTTTGATAATTCTTGTGATGTCTTCTTCCCTACACCTGAAATAGCTAAAGATATTAATAATGTAGTAATATTTATATCTTTTTTATTTTTTATAGCTTGAAATAAATTGTTAACCGACTTTTCTTGAAATCATTCAAGGCTTAAAATTTCTTCTTTTTTTTCTGATAATTTAAAAATACTATATAAATCTGAAATTATTCATTTTTTTAAAAATAATTCAATTTGTGCTTTTCAAAATCAATCAATATTTAATCATTGTTTTCCTACTGCATAAATAAGTCTATGTTTTTGTTGTTCAAAACAATTATCATAATTTGGACAATAATATCTCACCTTATCTTTTTCTTTTAAAATTTTTGTACAACAACTTGGACATTTAGTTGGAGGTACTATTATATCTTTTTTATTTTCAAAATCCAAATTAGGATTTACAACTCAAATTATTTTTGGAATTACTTCTCAGGCTCTTTTGATAAAAACATTATCTCCAGCTCATACTTGCAATTTTTCACACTCTTCGTAATTATGTAATGTTGCTCTTTTAATAATTGCTCATCATATATTAATTGGTTCTAGATTAGCAACTGGAGTAATTGTTCAAGTTCTTCATACTTGATGTACAACTGAAATAATTTCAGTTGTTAAAATTTCTGCTGGAAATTTATATGCAATTGCATATTTTGGATGATGTTGAGTATATCCAATTTTTTTCCATAATTCTCTATTATTCACTTTTAGAACAAGTCCATCTATTTCAAAATCAAGACTGTTTTTTATATCACCAAAATTATGAATTTTTTTAATAATTTCTCATATATTATCTGCTTTTTCAAAAAAGCTAGAAATATCAAAACCTAATTTTTCTAAATTTATAATACAGTCAAAATAAGAATCAGAAATTGCTAAATCTCAAAAATCATAGGCAAAAAATGCTAAATCTCTTTTTTTAGTAATTCTATTATTTTTCATTCTTAAACTTCAACTTGCTGCATTTCTAGGATTAGAAAAAACTTTTTCTCATTTCTCTATAGCTTCTTTATTTAATTTATTAAAGCTTGAAATAGGCATTACAACTTCCCCTCTAATTTCTAAATATTTTTTATACTTAATATTTTTGGGAATATTTTTTATTTGAAAAATATTTTGGGTAACATCTTCTCATTCTATTCAGTTCCCTCTTGTAATTGCTTGAACTAATTTTCAATTATTGTAAATTAATTCAACTCATAATCAATCAAATTTAAATTCTAGTGTATAGTTAATTATTTTTTCTAGAGTTTGTGATTTTATAATACCTGTATTTTTGTAAACTCTTTCATCAAAATCTTTTAAATCTTCTTCATTATAAGTATTTCAAAGACTTATCATAGGTCTTGAATGTTTAACTTTTTTAAAACTAGATTCTATTAATTCTGCTCAAATTTTTTCAAATCTTATTTTTATGTTTTTTTCTTTAAAAGTTTTATCAAACTTTTTTTCCAAAATTTCTAATTTTTCTAGTAATACATCATATTCTTTATCAGAAATTTCAGAAGTTTCTTCATTATAATATAAATTTGAATGATATTCTAAAATCTTTTGTAATTCTAATACATTTTCAAAATTGAATTCAGATACTTCTTTTTTTTGAATTATTCTTGTTTTTTCTAACATAATTTTGATATAAATAAATATTTATATTATTTTATTTATTTTTTTATTTTTGTGAAAAGATTATATTAAAAAAAGAACTTTTTTAAAAGTTCTTTTTTATAATTTATTTAAAAACATCAACAATAATATTTTTAGTAGATGTATTAAAATTAATATCTGTAGCTTCAATTTTTAAATTATATTTTCATTTTTCTAATAATTTAGAATTTATAGGAACTATAATTTTATTAGATTTTAATGGTGAATATAATTTTTTTCAATTCAAATATATATTTACTACTCTAATTGGACTGATATCTAAGAAGTTAACTCTAAGATTAAAATTAGTATCTTTTTTTAAATTAATAATTCATTTTACAGGATTTACTAAAATTATTTTAGGTGGTTCTGTATCTCTTCATCAAAGTACTACATTTTTACTTATAGATTTTGAATAATACCAATTATCTATAACTTTTACTGTTAATATTTGTCTTCATTTTATTCAGAATGGTATATTAAAAGATCATTTATATAATCATTCTAATTTTCAAGGTAATGTATAATTTGATATTTTTTTTCAATTTAATAAAATTTCTAATTTAGTAATTGGATTTTTACTTTTATAAGCTAGTTCTACATAATTGGCTCAAGATACTAATAATCAATTATTCGAAAATATAACTCATATTTGCATTTTTGAATCTTTTTCTCATCTTTCACAAATTTGATTGTTATATTTAATATCTTTAAATGTAGATAATTTATTTACAGGAGTTTCCCATTCCTCTGAATAAGGTCTAAGTGAATGATATTTTACTCATTTATATACTTTAATTGCATCAATTGGAGTTTCTTTAGTTACCTTTCAATTACATAGTAAATCAACTTTTTTTATAGAATAATTTTCTTCATATTCTACAGGTTCATTTATAAAAAGTCATTTAACTTTTGCATCCTCAGGTGTAGTTTTTATTGGTAACTTTCAAGAATTTGATGATATTGTTACCTCTGTTATTCCGTCTGGTTTTTTCCAGTCCTCAACTTTTTCTTCTTTATGAATTTCTGTCATTATATCTCTCATAATAGGTCAAGCTCATTCTAATCAATTTCAACTGTAATTTAATTCTTTTCAGTTGGTATTTCAAGCCCAAGCAACAGTTGTATATTGTGGAGTATATCAAATAGTCCATAAATTTTGTGGAAAAATTTTCTTTTCTCATTCAACCTCAAATTGTTTAGTTGATGTTCATGTTTTAGCTGCTAATTTTCTTCAAGGTATAGTTAAAAATAAGTTCCATATTTTTGGCCTTGCCTCAGTATTAGTTAATATAGAAGTAATTAAATATGCAATTTTTGGAGAAATTGCTTCTTCAACTTTTGTTTGTTCTTTTTCTCTAATTCTTAAATCATTTCAATTCTTATCAATTATCTTTAAAATAGGAGTTAATTCCTTTTTATTTCACATTGAAGCTATTGTAGAATATGCAGTAGCAAGTTCTAAAGGAGTCATTTCTCAAGTTCATAAAGCCATAGGAGATCAATAAATATATTCTTTTTTATATTTATTTCTATAATACTTTTTGAAATCATAATAACTTTCAACTCAAAGTTTTCTCATAAAATCAATTATCTTTTTTTCTCATCAAGCTAAAAAAAACATTTTTATAGCAGGAACATTTCTTGAATGATTTAATGCCTTTTCTACACTCATTTTTCATATAAATTCTCAGTCAAAATTATTTGGAATATATCATCAAGGAAAAGTTGTTTGAACATCAAATACAGGTGTTTTGGGTCATATTGCATTTACAAACATAGATAATGCATAAACAAAAGGTTTAAATGTACTACCTGGTTGTAATTTTGAAGTTATAATATTATTTTCTCAATCGATAGTTTTATCATAATAATCTTTACCTCATACCATCGCTATAATTTCTCATTTTTTATTGTCTATTACAACAGTAGCTGCATTGTTTGCATTAAATCTTTTCATATTAACTTCTACCTGTTTTTCTACAATTTGTTGAGCTTTTTCTTGAATTTCAGGTACAAGTGTTGTATATATTTTAAATCATCATTCTTCCATTGCAGTTTTTCAATATTTTTCTTCTAAATATTCTTTTACATAAAATACAAAATGAGGATATTTTATTTTTGTTTTATTTTTTTTGAAATTAAATAATATTCAATTTTTGATTGCATTTTTATAATTTAAGAATTCATCTTCTCATTTTTTAGAAAGATATCAATCTTCCAACATTCTTTGTAATATAAAATCTTTTCTTCAAGTTTGATATTCAACATAATTATTTCAAACTTTAATTCTTATATTATTTAATAGATTTAATAAATTTTCATATTTCATTTCTATACATCCATCAGGTCCAATATTTGGAATATTTTTAGAATTATTTTTAAAGTTATTTCTATTCATTCAACAAACAACAATTTTATTTCATTTTTTATATAGTCTTCTTACTTTTAAAGAATTGATTACTTTTTTAAATTTATAAATTTCAGTTTTATATTTTGAATTATCAATATTTGGAAAAAGATTTATTCTATTTTTTTCTATTAATATATCCCTCTTTGCTTTATTTTTTATTCATTCAACTAAACCTTTTTTATAAACATATAAATATCACATTAATCTAGGATATCACACAAGAATTCATTTTTTATTTTTGAATCTATATGGAGAAAAAAGAGTAGGTCATTTAGGCATTGATGCAAGAATAGAGGCATCTAAATAATTTAATTCATTTGCCTTTTTTCAAAGATAAGTTTCTGAAGCTTGTTCTACTCAATATGAATTATTTCAAAAAGAAATTTTATTAAGATATAATTCAATTATAGTTTCTTTAGAAAATCTCTGAGTCATTTTATAAGAAAGGTAAATTTCTTTTATTTTTCTTTTATAACTTCTCTCATTATTTAAAAAAGTATTTTTAACTAATTGTTGAGAAATTGTAGATGTAGCTGAAATATGTCACGTTCTAATTCAATTTATAGATGCTCTGATTAGTCAAATTAAATCAAATCAAGGATTAGTCCAAAATCTTTTATCTTCTCAAGCAATTATTGCATTTATCATATTTTTATTTATGTTTTTTAAATCAACATAAGTTCTTTTTTCTTTAAAAACACTGTATAATAAATTTCATTCACGATCATATATACTTGAAGTTTGAGGTATAGAAAATTCTTTTAATTTAGTAACAGATGGTAAAGGTTCAATTATTTTTTTATATAATACAAAACCTCAAATTATTACTGAAATAGTTCAAAAAATTACTACAAAAAATAATAATTTTAATATTATTTGTAATATAGTTTTTTTGTTTCTTGCTCTTCTGTTTCTTCTTCATCTTAAACTTGTTTGTAAAGAAGTTTTTTTAAATGACATTTTTAATTTTATTAATTTTTAAAGATTATTTCTATTTTTGTTTTTTTATTTTTTGAATATTTAGGTCAACCATAATTTATGATTATATCTGAATTATTTAATTTTAATACTTTTTTTAGAAATAATACACTTTTGTTATTAATGTCAATATTATTTATAATAAGCTTTGTTCTTTGATTATTTGCTTCAATTCCTATTTTTGGATTTGTTCTTGAATTATTTTTTAAATTATAAAAATCAATTTGTTCTTCTTTAAGAAGTTTATTGTATTTATAAAGTGAAATTTTATTTTTAGTATTTTTTCCGGTATTTTTACTAATATTTTGTATATTTCATAGTCATCAATTTATATTATGAAATTTTTCTGGAATAATTCCAATTAACTCATAATTTTTAATATATAATCAGAATATTATTAATTTTTCTTTTAAAATATTTGCTTTCTCCATATCAGACTTTTTACTGAAAATAGTAATTTGTGTCTTATCTCAAAATAATTCTGGATAATTAAATATTATATCTGAGAAAACATGTATTTCATTATAATTTCATAAATCTAGATATGTAGAATTTCCTGATAATAATACACTTTGTCATCAAAAATAAATTCTTTGAGGATAAAATAGAAGTCATCATTTAGTACATTCATTTTTTTTAATACAACTTGTATTTAATCAAGTTGAATAAAATTTTAAATTATCTTGTGTTTTTATACTTGTTGCTATTTTTATAAAATCCCATATTCAAATATCTGTACTAATATATTTATTAAATAGACTGTATAATTTTTTTATTTTACTAGGGCTAGTTAAATAATTACTAGATAATATTTTCTCTTTTAATGATTTTATAATTTGTTGTTGTCTTTTACTTCTTCAAAAATCTCAACCAGTATTTTTCCTACTTCTAACATATTTCAAAGCTGTTCTTCAATCTAAAATCCATTTTCATTTTTTTACAACAAAAGTTTCAACTCAATGATTATTATCTGGATAATTATTATCAACAAGTGTTCTGGGAACATTAACATTCACTCATCAAATTGAATCAATTAATTTAGTAAATCATCTAAAATCAATATTAATATAATAGTCAATTTTTTCATTTGTAATTTCTTCAATTTTTTCTTCTAACTTTTTTATAGATTTTTCTATACTATGAGTTTGTTCTAAATTCATAACATATAAAGCATTTATTTTTCATTTTAGTTTTTTTCAATTTTTATAAAGACCATAATCTACATATAAATCTCTTGGAATTGAAAGCATACTAATATGATTTTTTTCCTTATAATAACTAAGTAAAATAATACTATCTGTTAATTGAGGTGCATCATTTCAATGTCATCATCTTCAAACTAATAAAAAATTTATTTTTTTTTCGTTTCTGAGTTTATTCTCTTTAATTTTCTTTTCTCTTTCTTCTTTTTTTCTTTTATTATCTTGTTTAATTTTTTCTAATTTTATTTTATTTTTTTCTAATAAAGTTAAATGTTTTTTTTCTGAAATTATTTTAGAAGAAGTATTTATGTAATTATTATTGTAAATTTTTATTTGAGGAATATTTATTTTTAAAAATATTATTACTAATAAAATTATCAGTAATAATATTCCTGTATACGACAAAAAATTAGCTATACTATTATTACTAAATTGTATAAACTTATTTTTTTTTCTTTCCCTGTTTTTCAGTTTTTTGCTTTTAAAATTGTTTTTCAGATCTTTTTTTACAAACATTTATTTTTTTATTTTTTAATTTTTTCTTTAACTTCATTAAATTTTGAAATAAGTTTTTCTTTTATTTCCTCAATTTGTTCAGGAGCATGATTTTGAAAATCTTTGAAATGTAATTTTTTTTCTTCATATAATTTTTCAAGTTCTGTTTTAGCTGTATCTACATATGTAATTCCCTTTTCTTTTAATTCTTCTAATAAATGTTCACCTTGTTTTTTATAATCTTTTATAATTTTTGTAGCTTTTTCAATTTCCTTAAGAATAAGTTTTTTATTTTCTTCTGTTAAAACTTGTTCTTTAAAACTTTCAAGAAGATTTTGATGAGTATTTATAAAATTATTTAAAATAATTTCTTTTGTTTTTTTATTATTACCTTCAACTTTTTTTAAGTCTTCTCTAACTTTTTCTCATTTTTTTTCACTAAATAGTGTAGCAACTAAACCTCAAATAATATAACCAGCAGTTATTAACATCGTTTTTTTTCAAATACCAAACATATTGTTTTTTAATTAATTAATAAATTATAATTTAACTATTTATTAGTATAGTCTATTATTTTAAAAATTCAAAATTATTTTTTATTTTTTATTTTTTTATTTTTAAAAAACTAAAATAGTTTCTATATAAAAAATTATAATTAAAAAAATCTTTACTTAATTGATTTTTTTTTTATTATATTATAAAATTAGTTTAGTTTAAAAAAAATAAAATAATTAAAATAAAATGATACAAAATAATTTTTCAGATGGATATAAAAAAGCACTTGTTAATAGTGAAGTTAGGATAAAAAATGTCAATTTTTCAGAATTATCTGAAGAAGATGTTTTTTTAACAATAGTTATGAATTCAGTTTGATGAATAAAAGAATTATTTGATTTATATTGAATAAATGAAAAATTAGTAATAGAAATTATTTGAAAATGAAAATTTAATAATTTACTTGAAAATAGAAAGTGAAAATATAAAGGATTACAAAAAGAAATGAAAGATGTAATTCTTGCAAGTGTAAAACTAGCAGCAGAATTATGAAAACAAAAAGCAACTCTTGAAGATTGTTTACTTTCTATGTTAAAAGTTTGAAAATGGTTACCATCTTTCTTAGATTTTATTTGAATTACTCCAAGTGATTTAGAAATAAATTTACTTGAATTACAA
The DNA here is from genome assembly GCA_033042655.1 of Cyathermia naticoides. Classification (NCBI taxonomy): domain Eukaryota; kingdom Metazoa; phylum Mollusca; class Gastropoda; order Neomphalida; family Neomphalidae; genus Cyathermia; species Cyathermia naticoides. Next base: position 37,059 of record JAUTWP010168604.1, read on the forward strand.
AAAAACTTAAGTGTAGATTGAATTATTAATCAAAATGATAAAACTTCAAAAATGAAAGCTGACCAAGTAATGTGAGCTTTAAGTGAAAATTTACTTTCTTGAATTCAAAATTTAATTCAAGAAAATCCTTTTATTAATAATAAAAAACAGGAAAATAAAAAAGAAGATAAATCAAAAACACCAACTTTAGATTTTTACTCAACTGACCTTACTGAAGAAGCAAAAGAATGAAAAATTGATAATATATTATGAAGAGATGTAGAAATAGAAAGATTAGTTTCTATTCTAAATAGAAAAACAAAAAATAATCCAATTTTATTAGGTGAACCTGGTGTTGGTAAAACAGCTATTGTTGAGTGATTAGCTAAGAAAATTATTGCTTGAGATGTTCCCTTTTCAATGAAAGATAAAAGAGTACTTTCAATTGATATTAATTCTATGGTCGCTGGAACAAAATATAGATGAGAATTTGAACAAAGAATTAAAGCTGTAGTAGATGAAGCTTCTGAAATAGAAAATGAAGTTATATTATTTATTGATGAAATTCATACTATAATTTGAGCGGGGTGAGCTGAATGAACACTTGATGCTTCAAATATTTTAAAACCAGCAATGGGGAGATGAAAAATTAAAATTATAGGTGCTACAACTTTAAACGAATATCAAAAATATATTGAAAAAGATTCTGCTTTAGAAAGAAGATTTCAAAAAGTAGTTGCAGAAGAACCTAATACTGAAACAGCTATAAATATTATAAAATGACTAAAAGAGTGATTTGAAGAATATCATAATTTAATTATTTCTGATGAAGCATGTAAAGAAGCAGTTGAACTTAGTAAAAGATATATTACAGATAGATTTTTACCTGATAAGGCAATAGATTTAATTGATGAAGCTTGTAGTCTTAAATCAATGTGATATAATTTTAATGAAGATAAAGTTAATGAATTTAAAAAAGAAATTGTTAATTTAAATAATAAAGTTGAAAGTGCTGTTATTAATCAAAATTACGATAAAGCTACAGAGATTAAAGATAAAAAATCTATATTAGAAGATAAAATTATAAAAATAAAAAAAGAATTTTCAATACCAAAAAGTAGAAGAGAAAAAATATGAATTTGAGATATTCAAAATGTATTAAGTATTTCAACTTGAATTCCAACTGAAAATCTAAACAGAAAAGAAATTGAAAAATTAAAAAAATTACCAAAAATAATTAAAAATCAAATAATTTGACAGGATGAAGCTATTGATTCAATTACAAAATCAATAATGAGAAGTAGGGCTTGAATTTGAGATAAAAATAGACCACTATGAAGTTTTCTATTTTTAGGACCAACCTGAGTTTGAAAAACAGAACTTATAAAAATATTATCAAAAGAATTTTATAGTGATGATAATGCTCTTGTTAAAATTGATATGAGTGAATATAATGATAAAACTTCTGTTAATAAATTAATTTGAGCAAATGCTTGATATGTATGATATGAAGAATGATGATTATTAACTGAAAAAGTTAGAAAAAAACCATATTCAATTGTTTTATTTGATGAAATTGAAAAAGCTGATTTTGAAATTTATAATTTATTATTACAAATTTTAGAAGAATGACTTTTAACTGATTGAAAATGAAGAAAAATCAACTTCAAAAATACTATATTAGTTATGACTTCAAATATTTGAGCAGAAGAATTTGGAGAAAAAGCTGAGAAAATTTGATTTGATATTAGTTGAGAAAAAGAAGAAGCAATAATGAAAGATTACTCAAAAATCAAAAAAAATATTAAAAATTCTTTAACAGATTATTTTTCTCCTGAATTTGTAAATAGAATTGATAAAGTTATTGTTTTTAATCCACTTAATAAAAATGATATCAGAAAAATTGTTAAGTTAAGACTTATAGATTTAGAGTGAAGATTAGAAAATAAAAATATCAATTTAATTTATGATAATAAAGTTATTAATTTTATTACTAAAATAGTTTATAATCCAGAATTTTGAGCAAGAGAAATTAGAAGATACATTACTGATAATATAGAAGATGAAATTGCTGAAAATATGGTAAATCAAAAAGTTAAAGATAAAGTCAATTTATCTATAGAAAAAAATAAACTTATTTTTAAATATTAGGAAAATAAAATTATGAAAATTAAAAATATACTAAAAATATTTGCTTTTATTATAACAATAAAAGCAAGTTTTTTAGTTTCATTTTGATTTGTATGAGAGGATTTAGGATTAGATTTATATAAGAAAATTGATAAATGAATAATTAGTCTTGAAGAGAAATTATATACTAGTAAAATTAAATGAAAAAGTATAATATCTACAGTTAATTTAATGCTAAAAAATAAATGACTATGACATTGTAAAATAGAAGATGATAAAAAAAATATAGAAACAATAGAAAAACTAATAGAAGAAAGAAAAAATACAAAAGATAAAACAGTAACAGAAAAAGAAGAAATTAAAACTTTAACAGGAATGATTAATCCAGAATGTTCAAACATAATTACTTTTTCTTCAATAGAAGAAAACTTAAAGTTTTTAGATGTTATAAATAAAAAAATAAGCGAAGATAAAGCTGGATATACATTTAATATGTCTAGAATAAATTTATATTCTGATTGAAGTTTGGAAAATTCTCCATTTGATTTAATTAATGATATAAGAGAAATAGATAATATTATTTTTAGTAGTAAAATAGAATATAATTATTGACATAATATTTGAGATAAAGAAATAGATAAATATATAAAATTTTTAGAAAAATCTAAGAACTTTTTAGAAAAAAAATTGAATAAAAAAATATCTAATCCTATAAATAAGGTAATTCAAAAACTTGTTTGAGATAAGGAAGAGGAAAAAACATATAAAGGTTTTATTGAAAGAAAATGAGATAATACTAGATATACTTGTCCAGTTGATGAGAGTGAAAGTGGATTATCTAAAGAGGAATTTAAAAAAATACTAGATGAAAATTCTGATATTATTAAAACATGAAAAAAAGAGGCTATTTGATTAAATAATAATCTTGATAATTTTGGTTCAAAAAGTTCTAATTCTAATAAATGAAAAAACAATAATTCATATAAATGAGTTAATGATAATGATTTTTGGGAATGTGATAATTATTTTTGTATCACTGTAGAATTTATTACACATAAATGACAATTATTTTGAAGTTCAAAAACAATGCATACAATTCAAGATTTAGTTGAGAGATCAAATCAACATATTAAAAAGTTTGCAAACTGATCTTTGACACAATATAATATGACAACCGGTAATTTTGAAATTTCTTCTAAAAATATAAAATTAAATAAAAGTTTTTCTTTTTGAATGGTTGTTACTAAAAAGAGTCCTCCAATATTAAATATTGAAAAATATAAAAAAACTGCAACAAAATCTAAAACTAACAAGAAATCTAGTAAAAATACTAATAATCCATTATGATTTAGAAATTTACTTAAAATGAGATTTGAATGAGTTGGAATAAAATATTCTGAAGAAAATAATCTTAATTTGTATATTGATGAGTCATGAAAAGTGATAAATCTCAGTATTGCAGCTTGAAAAAAAATTAGTTGAGTAACTAAGACTTTAGAAGAAAGAGTAAATAGCCAAAAAGAAGTTGAATTATTAAATTTACATATTAATAATATTATTAATTCTGAATCAAATAATTCTAGTACACAAGGATTATTTAAAGAATTTATTGAATTTGAAAGATTTACAAGTATAGTTCAATGATATGTAAATAATTTAGAAAATATAACTAATGTTATGCAAGAAATACCTAGTAAATAATTAATAAATAATAAAAAATAAATGAAAAGAAATGATATATTAGAAAATATTAAAGTTGAAAAACTTGTATTTTGAGGTAAAGGTTTTGCTAGATTAGAATCTGATGAAGAATGAAAAAAAGGTAGAGTTTTATTTATTACTTGAGGTGCAATTCCTTGAAGTATTGTAAATCTTAGAGTTATAAAAAAGAAGAAAGATTTTGCAGAATGTCAAATAACTGAAATTATTGAAAAATCTCCAATAGAAAAAAAACACGAAAATAATTCTTATTGAGAATGTGGAGGTTGTAAATGGATTAATATTCCATATAAAGAACAATTAAAAATAAAACAAAATCAAGTTGAAGAATCTTTTTTTCATTTAAAAAAATATCAAGATGATTTTAATTTTCAAAATATAGTTCCATCTCCTTTAGTTGACTGATATAGAAATAAAGTAGAATTTTCTTTTGGAAAATATATTTCTCATAAAGAAGAAATTATGGAACATTTTAATGTTGGTTTCCATAAACAAGGAAGTTTTAGTCAAATTCAAGATTATGATGGTTGTATATTAATTGATGAAATTCAAAATAAAATATATAAAGAAATTAAAGATTTTGCAAAAACTCTAGGTTTACCTGTTTATGATCAAAAAATACAAAAATGATTTTTTAGACATATAATGATTAGAAGAGCGTTTTTTACAAATGAAATTATGCTTCTATTGAGTTTTAATCCAGATTATGAATTTAATTCATCTTCTCAATGAAAAGAGAAAAAAGAAAATCTTCAAGAAAAGATAATAAAAATTAAAGAATTTTTTAATAAATTAACAGAAAAATATACAGAAATTAAGTCTATTTATTTTTCACATAACACTAATAAAGCCGATGTTTGTATATGAGATTTAGAATTAATTTTTGGTAAAAAAACTATTAATGAAAAATTACTTAATTTAACTTTTGAAATTTCACCACAAAGTTTTTTTCAAACAAACTCTTATTGAGCTGAAAAATTGTATACAGAAGTTTTAAATATGGCTACAGATAAATCAGGAACAGTTTTAGATTTATATGGTTGAACAGGTACAATTTGAATGATTTTTGCTAGTAATTGAGCAGAAAAAGTTTATTCAGTTGAATTAATGACTTCTTCTTCAAAAGATTGAGAAAAAAATGCAAAGAAAAATGGAGTGGAAAATATGACTTTTATAAATAAAAAAGTTGAAGATTTTCTAGGTTGATTTTTGAATTCTGGAGAAAAAGCTGATTTATTAATAATTGACCCACCAAGGGCAGGAATGCACCCAAAAGCATTGCCAAATATTTTGAAATTTAAAACAAATCAAATGATTTATGTTAGTTGTAATCCAGCTACTCTATCAAGAGATTTAGATTTTATTTTACAAAATTCAGATTATAAAATTGAAACTGTAATTCCAGTTGATATGTTTCCACACACTCATCATATTGAAACTATTGTAAGTTTGAAACTAAAAAAAGATTAGAAAATTATTTTTCTAATCTTTTTTAATCCAGATTAAACCCTATTTTTCTTCAATTATTTTCTTTTTCTTTAAAATATATATTATTAAAATATTCTAATTCTTCTTTTGATATAGATTGATTTATATTTTTTATAGTACTCTTAATTAAATCTTGTGATATTATTAAGTCTTTAATTGCAGCTTTTTTAGATGTACTTTCAACAATAAATTCAATATCAGAAACAATATAATTTTCAGTTAGTTCTCATAATTCATTATAATCTATATTTTTATCTATTGGTCTTCAATTCAAATAAAACTGAAATAATTTTATTCTTGTTTCTAAATCAGGTGGTCATATGTAAATTTTTAAATCAAATCTTCAAGACCTTAATATAGCTGAATCAATTTTATTTGGGTAATTAGTAGCTCAAACAACTAAAATTCAGTCATTTCAAGCACTATCTAAATTTATTAAAAATTCATTAATTTCTTCTTCTTTATATTGACTATCTCAAGTTAAATTTTCTCTTTTGGGAACTAATCAAGAAATTTCATCAAAAAACAATATAACTGGTGCTTTTAGTTTTGCTTTTTCAAATACTTGTCATATTTTTCAAACTGTTCAATGAATGTGAGGAGAAGCTATACTGGAATGTTTTATTTCCATAAAATTCCATCAAAGTTCTTCTGCTAATTTAGTTGAAATATAAGTTTTTCAACATCAAGGAGGTCAATAAAATAATAATCAATTAGGTAAAGAAACCTTATATTTTTTAAATTTTTCTTTATTTTTAAATGGTATAATAATTTCCTCTAAAAGATTATTTTTTACTTCATCCATTCAAGCAATACTATTAAATCAATTTATTGATATTAAACTATCTTTTATACTATTAAGATATTTTATATTAAATTCATCAACAATTACTCAAATAAAAGTTTTATTATTCTGTTTAATTTTAATAATTTCAATATCTGAATTTAAAATATCATTTTCATTTATATCCAAAAATAAATACAAAAATTTTTCATTAGAAAGTTTATAAACTTCTGTAAAAAAAAGTTTATCTATTCTGTTTAAGACACTTATATTATCTAAAACATTAAATCAATTATGTAATATAGGTTTTTTCATTATTTGCAAGTACAGCTATTATTTAAAATTTTATTTCTTTTAGTAGTAAGACTATTTTGTTTATATATCAATCAATTATAATAATCTATAGAACTTTGACTATATTTATTAACATAGGTATTAGATATTTTTCTTTTCAATGTATCAATTTCATTATCTATAAAAGCTGTTGAAACATATGAAAGACAAGAATATTGTCAAGATGTACACCAACAATAATTATTTTTTTCATAATATCATACATCACATTTCCAAGCATTATTCACATCATTTTCAACACAATATGAATTTGTTGCTTTATCAACACATTTTCACTTAAATTCACACTTATTACTTCAACATTTACTTATATCATCTAAAACTAAACTATTTACCTTGTTATCTACATTTTTATAATTATTAGAAATACTATTACTTTTTGTTGTATTTTCAGAATATGATGAAGATGAAGAATAATTATTAGATTTATAATTGTGTGAGTTATTATCAATAATAGCAATCAATATAAATATTCCAATTATTCCCAATAATATATTTCTCCACCATTTTTTCCATTCTGACATTTCTTTTTTTCAATAAAATCTATATTGACCTCATCATAAATGTTCAACATCCCAATTAGATAATGGCATAATTGGTAACCATAGTATTGTAAAATATGTAGTATTTCAATAAATTGAGATACCAACTCACCACCAAGTAAATAAAAATAAAGGTGATTTTCAAGCATTTTTAAAACTAGTTACTTTTTCTTCTAAGTCATTTAATATTTTTAATGTATTTTCATCTTTTGTATTTTCTTTTATTTCTTTTATTTCTTTTAATGCTTTACTAAATTTTTTCTTTTCTATTAAATTAATTATAGGTTTTAATTCAGAATTTTGTTTGATAATTTCATATTCTTCTTTAATTTTATGTTTTAATCAATCTGTTCAAACAATTTTTAAGCAATATTCTAAAATTTTTAATGATTCATTATCTTCTCATAAATTATTAGAAATATCTAGCATTAAGATTCTCAATGCTTTTACTAAATTATCCCTAATTAGTATAGTTTTACTATCCTCATATAATCAGATATCTTTTATTTTCTTTAATAATTTATTAATTTCTTTATATGATTTTTTTAATTCTTCTTTTTCATCATCATCAAATATTCAGTCTTCACTGATATCCATTTTTTCTAATTTTTCAGCAATTTTAGTTAGTTTTCAATAAAAAATATCTAATTCATCATTAGTTTTATCTCCTTTTGTATTACTAAAATGTTTGTTAAATATTTTTAAAATATTATCATCTCATATATTCTTAGAAATATCATAAAATAAATCTGATAAATATTCTCATAAATTAGATTTAAATTCTTTTAAAATCTTTTTGTCTGTTGATAAATCATCATACAAATAAAATTTTTGCTCAAATAATTTCCAAAATTTTTCATCATTAGAAAACTTTTTAAAAAGTTTTATTAATTTTTCAGCTAATTCAGTTGGTGTTTCTTCTAAATTATTTATATCTTTATTTAATAATATTAAACTATATAATATGGCTAGATTTTTTTCATTATCTGATTTTTTTAATAAAGATATTGCTCAAATAAAATCTTTATTATTTATTAATTCAAAAACTTTTTTATCATCTTGATTTTCAATATCAAATCAAAAGAAAAAATTAACAAGCCTATTTTTAGGGTTGTTTAAATTATCAACAGCTTCTTTGATATAAATTTCATTTCTATATTCTTTTATAAAATATAAATCATTATCAAAATCTGGTATTTCTCAAATAGCAAGATATTTTAATATATCTTTTCACCTTTTAGTGATTTGCTTTTGAGTTGAAGAAATATCTAATCAAAGTATATTATAAGAGTTATTAATTACTATATTATTATCCATATTATAATTACTTTTCCTTTTGCTTCATTTAATAAATTCAGCACAATATGGACACTGTTTAGAATTTTTATCTATTTCCTCATCACAATAAGGACATTGTATAAAATTATTATTTTTCATAATTATTCACTTTTATATGATTTACTAAAAATTCTCAATCTTCTTTTACTTTTCATTTTTCAGTTCACCATAAATAAATATTTTCAAAATTTAAATCTTTTCATCAAAATATTGCATAATAATAGTATAAATCTCATTCAAAATTAATTTCATATTTAAAAATATAAAAATTAATTCAATCAACTTTTTTAATTTCACTTATTATCTTTTTTCATCACATTCATAAAACTATTGACTTTAAACCTAATTTATTTTGGTTATTATTTTTTTCATCAGCATATATTTTAGCAGTTTCTCAATCTATTATTTCTGGAATAACTAATAAATAATTTCAATTATTTGTTAAAAATCATTTCTCTGCTTCTTCATTAATTCCTTTTAAAGTTTCTTTATCAAATTTTTCATTAATTAATTTATTAGAATTATTAATTTCTAACCAATCATTTAACTTAATTGATATATTAGAGTTTTGTTCTTCAATTTCAACTGCTTGTTTTTCTGCTTCTGAATATCCTTGAAAAGCAAAATATATAATAGTTCATAAAATTGATAATATAAAAAATCATACTACCCATAATAATATTGGATTTGTTTTTTCTTGATTATCTTCTTTATAAAAAATTAATAAAAGAAGTAAGTACAAACCATAAAATGGAACTAATAATCATAAAGAATACCATCAACTTCTTCATAGATTTTTAAACCTAAAAATTGATAATAGCATTAATCCTAAAAGCCATATTCCTTGTCCAGCTCATTCTTCTCATACTTCAATTCCAACTGCAATTAAAAATATTACTAATAATCAAATATTAAATCATAATCTTTTTAATCAAATTGACTTATTTTTTGTTATTCATATACCTTTTTCTTCATTCTCTTTTTTAATTTCATTCTCTAAATCAATTACTTTTTCTTTTTCAATATATTTATCCTTTTTATCTTCATTAACTTCTTCTTCTTTTTTAAATTCATATTTTGTATTATTATCTTTTTCAAACCATTCTCAACAATATCTACATTTTTTTGCTTTGTCTTGAATTTCTTCTCAACAATATTTGCATTTTTTCATAATAATTCTTAATTAATAGATATTTATTTAAAGAGTAATTCCAGCTAGATTTCATCATTCTATATTTCACATATCATCTTTTGGTAATAAATTCATTAATTCTCTTACACAATTTTCTAATTCATTTTTATCTTCATTTCTGATTGCATTTTCTCATTTTTTAAAATAATAATCTGCATTTTCAGAGTCATTAAAATTATAACCTCAAAATTTTAAATCATTATATAAGTTTTTCCACCAAGTTATTCATTCCATTAATAAACTTGTAACTAATGAATCTAATTGTTCATTAATAGATATCAATAATATTTTATCATTATCAGATACTGCTTTTTCTCATCAAGCTTTGATAGTTTTATATCTTACAATTAATTCTTGTACTTTATAATCTTCTGAATCATTTAATTTTAAAACAAAATCATCTAAAGTTTCAGTTAATTCTTTAAATTTAGATATTAGAATATCAATTTCTCAGTTTTTTTCTAATTCATCAAGTTCTATTTTAAAATCTTTTAGTTTTTTATGTGCTTTTCTTTTTTCATCTTCATCATATCAAATATTATTTACACTATTTTCTAAATATGTTATTTCTTTATCAGATTCTTCTTTTTGCTTAGGAGTTAATAAATGTCTTATTTTTAAATATCTTTCATTTTCATTTTCAAAATCCTTTTTTAATATATCTATATTAATAGTTTCATCTAATATTGTAGTTCTTGCATTTAAAGATAAATCAATTGAAGGAATATAAGCACTAACTGTTAGTTGTCTAGACTCATCAATTTTAATAGTAATTTCAATAGGAGTTCCTGCTTCTAAATCATATGGAATTTTTTCTCAACTTAATCATAAATCTGAAATAAATATATTTCTATCAGGATTATCAGATTCTCATTCAAAAACTTTTATTGGTAAAGCATTACTATCTATTCATTTTACTAATAATTCCGATGTTTTAAATTCTTGTGTTTTAGAAAGAGGTAATTTATCATTCTTTTTAAAAAACCAATGCATTGTGTTACTCCAACTTAATGATTCATTTTGTTTTTTTATAGCTACTCATACATTATAAGGAACTGGAATACTTCATACTGATAATCAATGTGTAATAGAAAAATTATCATTATCTAATTCTAATGTATCTCATTTATCATTAAATAAGTAAATCCAAAAATTATTTGGTTTTCAAGTTTCTATTTTTATATTTGCAATAAATTTTCAATTTTTAACTAATATCTTATTACTAGAATAATATCAACTTTCACTCTGAATTTGTATATATAATTCTTCATTTTCATTAATTCATTCAATTATTCAACTAACAATTTCTTCATCATCAGTTGTTACTGCTTCATAATTTAATTTAATTTTATATGAATTTATTGAAACTTTATTATTATTTTCTTTAAATTCTTCTTTAATAATTTGAGTTGCTGAATAAATAGCAGCTCAATCAGCCACAACAGTTAATGGATTAACACTAGAATCAGTTTTAATTCAAAATTCTTTTTCTAACTGCTCTTTTATAAAAGGGCTTTGTGTACTTCATCAAACTAATACTATTTTATCAATAGAGCTTTTATTTATTCCAGATTCATTAATTGCTTCCTTTGTTAAATTAATTGATTTATCAATAAATGGTTTGATTATTTTTTCAAACTCTTTTATAGTTAAAGGTATATTTAAATATATTTCTTCTCAATTATCATCTTCTCATACTTTATCTATTTCAATATTTATTTCATTATCATAAGATAACATTTTTTTTGAATTTTCAGCTAATCATTTTAAAATATTGAAAATATTTTTATATTTTTCATTTCATCTATTAAAATTTAATAAATTAAATTTATCTAAAATTTTTGGAATAAAAATATTATCTACAATAGCCCAATCAAAATCTTTTCATCATAAAAAATTATCTCATTTACTTGAAATAATATTTAATAATCAGTCTTGTGATTGGATAATAGCAATATCAAAAGTTCAACCTCATAAATCATACACTAGCCAATTTGTATTTTTTTCTTCTCAAAAACCATATGCAACTGCAGCTGCAATTGGTTCTTGTAATAATACAACTTGTTTAAATCAAGCTAATTCTCAAGCTCTTTTTGTTGCTTCAGATTCTAATGTAGAAAAATGGGCTGGTATTGTTATTACAACTCAAGTAGTATCAACATCTGGATATTTTCTAGTAACAGTAGATTTTAAATATTTTAAAATTTCTGCTGATATTTCTTCAGCTTTCATATTTTTATCAACTCTAGGAAAAAAAGTTATTTCAGGAGTTCACATTAATCTTTTAACTTCTGCTTTAAAATTCTGTATATCTTCTTTATCAGCATATTTAAATAATTTTTCATATGCTCTTTTTCAGATTAATGAATTTTTTGCTTTATCATATCAAAAAACTGATGGAGTAAATTCATCTAATTCAAAATTTTTAATTACTTCAATTTTTCAAGCATTATTATATGCTATAGCAGAATTAGTAGTTCATAAATCTATTCAAATTTGTATATTATACATTTTGTTATTTAAAATTAAGAGTTAAATTTATAAATGATAATTTTTGCAGTTTTAATTAGATTTCAATCAACAAAAACAGCTGGTTCAATAGTATCTTTTATTATATTTTTTTTATTTTTATCATCAGTTTCTTCTGTTGCTTTTAATTCATAAAAATTTATTTCTTCTGAATATTTTTCTCCAGTAAATCACTTAACTTTTATATTTTGATCATTAATAAATTTTTTAATTCTATTAATACTTACACTTAATTTTTCTTTATTTTCATCACTTAATTCATTTATATTATTTATTTTTTCTTTTAATCTCCATATATCTACTGCTAATGAAAGAATTTTATTTAATTCCATAATTTTCTTTTAAACTATAAAAAAACATATAACTATTAATAGTTATATGCCATATAATAAATTTTATAATTTTTTTCTATTTGTGGTAAAATAAAAGGAGCAACTTATGTGCTAACATTTATTCTACCACAAATAAATATTTCTAACCTCAAAAAATAAGGAGCAAAGCAACATAAGTTGCTCTATCTATTCTTTGAAGTTAAAATATAATATATTTATTTGTGGCTCTTAAAATATACAATTTTTATAAAAAAAATCAACAAAAAAACTAGGAAAATGAACTGCCCCCTAAAAAGTAGAGTCTAAAAAAAACAGACTCCACTTTTTTTTGTTTTTAAATATAATAAAAGAA